>VZQC01004414.1:4486656-4504156 GCA_009823505.1 Rhizomys pruinosus
CTGGATGGTGGGACCAAGGGGCTGTGTGGGTTTGGACACAACTGCTTGCAAATTGATTTTACATGAAGGATGCTTGTACTCATAAATTATCACTTATTGCTAAAAAATGGAAAAAAAACTGAGAGAAAGATGCAGGACAGTTATGGCAGAATGCATGATCTGGGATGGGGTGGGGTGGGATGGGGGGAAAGGAAGGGGAAATATGCCTGAACTGAATTGGAAAGTGATGTATGAAATACACAAAGCATCAATAAAAACAAAAACAAAACAAAAAAATGAAAAAAATATTTAAATTAAAAAAAGAAAGCTATAGTGGAGAATGTGAATCATTATTATTTTCAAATAAATGGAAAACTCACCTTGAAGGTTGTTAAACTCTTTCTTGCTGAGGTGGCAGAGGTTATAAACTAGCTTCAGTGAAGGGCTCACACATTTTCGGGACTTTAGAATAGCAAAAGACTGCTTAAAAACCCTCTTTTTTATTTATGTCTGTTTTCCTGTTGTTTGTATTCTGATAGTTTCTTAGTTAGTATAAAATAAACCCTTGTAAACTAACTCTCTTCATTAAACACACTCACACACACACACACACACACACACACACAGAGAAACATTTGGTGCTCAATTGTGCCACCTGCTGGAAGAAGATTCTCCAAATTGACATGGGGGGATTGGAAAAATTGGATGGAAACTCAGAGATATGTGCGGGTACCACTTTTCATATCACATATATAAACATACTAAGTTTTGACCCATGGATGTGAATTTCCCCAGGTGGTCAGATCAATGCAAGTGAAAAAGGACAAATGTGTGGCTGTGCAAGACTGATTCCCAAGAAGCCAATCATTGTATCTCAGCATAGAGTACCTGGCATGCTATAGTTTACCTTTATTACATATTATTCCAATAATACCTTATAATCAGAATTTTGCTCTTTGTCGTTGCTCAAGGTCACACTGCGGGTTAGAGACAGAACTAGAATTCTTCAGGCTTTTCAGTCGACCTGCTCATGATGTGGTTTTACTGAGTCTATTTCCTTTTGGGCCTGCACAGGATCAATTGTAAGGAACTGTAGGAAGCTTCAGTATTAATTTCACCTATAGCCATTTTCACTCATTGTTTTAGAGTCAAAAGTCTATGACAAATTGATATCTTTCTGGGTAGTTATAAAACTGCCTACAGGGGCTGGAGAGATGGCCTAGTGGTTAAGAGCACCGACCACTCTTACAGAGGATCCAGGTTCGATCCCCAGCGCCCACATGGCGGCCGAGAACCGTCTGAAACTCCAATTCCAGGAGAACTCCAGTTCCAGGGGAATCCGACGCCCTCTTCTGACCTCCGCAGTGCACGACACGGGTGCACAAACCTACATGCAGACAGTACATTCATACACATACAAAAATAAATAAATTAATTAATTAAAAAATAAAAATAAAAATAAAACTGCCTACAGAAGTTTCTGAGATTTTGATAACCTATATAATAAGGTAAATCCAGGAAGAAAAAAAGACAATAGAATATATCATATATAATCTGCCTCGGGCTCACATTGGATATGTTTTTCATTTATGAGCTTTTTCAGTCAAATTTTATGATGCTGGCAGATAAGGAGATGAGCTTCTGCAAGATTGCATAACATTTGATTTCATAATTGTAGCCAACCTTTCTATCTCTCTCAAGATCCTTAGCTTAATCTCGGATCCTGGAGACTTGCCCTGATGTATACACCCTCTGCAAGGGTAGAAACTTGAGGAAACCATATGGGGATAATACAAGTAAATAAGTCTAGATGTTTCTGAAGCATTTAGCATTCAGTAAGGACTTTTATGTGTATTGTCCTATTTGACTCCAAATAGCAAATCACTCGGAAGTAGGGAATTGGCCAAAAAAACCACTGTCAGCATTCCCTTTGTAAAATGTTTAGAAAATATTTGTGTAACTCTAAACACAAATGCTGTTCTTATTATGCACAAAAGCATTATTTTAACACCAAAATGACAGAAAATAATTTGGAGAGTCCATCATTATACAATGCATATTCATTCAACGCCTACACATATCAACCACTGTTCGAGCTCCTGATGACACAGTGAGGAGAAAGCAGGAAAACACTGGGATTGCAAAGCCTTATCCCTGAACACAGAAAGGGAGATACAGATTGGGTGTCCACAAAACAAATCTAATGGTGAAAATAATTGGGGGAGAAATCAGGGAAGTCATTGTAAATGAGGGGAATTTTCAGATAACACATAGACAACAAAAAGTTTGCTCTATCTATGTTTAGGAGGAAATTTTCCCAAGGGAAAATACAAGGAAACCAAGACTGTAAAACATTGGACTGAGCTCATCCTGGGATCTGAAGTATCTTCCAAGGGGAGGATGGATGAGAAGGAAGCTCGGGAGAGGAGGCAGAGTGATATGATCCAGTTTATGTAAAAATGCATTCGTTTTAGGGGCTGGAGAGATGGCCTAGCGGTTAAGAGCGCCGACTGCTCTTGCAGAGGACCTGGGTTCAATCACCAGCACCCACATGATGGCTGAGAACCGTCTGTAACTCCAGTTCCAGGGGAATCCGAGACCCTCTTCTGACCTCCGCGGCATTGCACGACATGGGTGCATAAACCTACATGCAGACAGTACATTCATACACATAAACATGGATGCATAAACCTACATGCAGACAGTACATTCATACACATAAAAAATAATAAAATTTTAAAAAATGGATTTGTTTACTGCTGAATCAAATTCCATTGTGTAAATGTACCAGGTTTTCATTATCCATTTATCATCTGAAGGACATTTAAGTTGTTTCTATTTCCTAACTATTGCGAAGAGCAGTCACGGACATGGCTGAACTCTGTAGTAGGATACCGGGCCCTTTGGGTATACGTCAAGGAATGGTATGGCTGATCATAGGGAAGATCTACTCTTAGGCTTTTGCAGAGTTCTCCACACTTACTTTCATAGTAACTGCACCTATTTGCAATTCTGCCTTTCCTAGCAACCTCTCCAGCATTTGGTCTCAATTATTTTCATGATCTTAGCCATTCTACTGGGGTAAGATGAAATCTTAAAGTACCATTCATTTGCATTTCCCTAATTGCTAAGGATGTCTAAGAGTTTTAAAGCTATTTCTTAGCCATTTTCTTTTGAGAACTCAGTTCAGCTCTGTAACCCAGTTTTTAATTTGGTCTTTAGTTTTCTTTATTTTTATTTTTGTTGTTGTTGTTGTTGTTGGTTTTTGAGTTCTTTGCATGCCTGGGCTATTAGTCCTCTATAAGATCTATATCTGGCAAAGCTTCTTTCTTACTCTGTGGGCTTTTTTCTCATTCAATTGATCATTTCCTTTGCTGTACAGAGATGTTTTAGTTTAATGTGGTCTCCTTGTGAATTATTGGCCTTAATTTCTTCATGAACGGAGTTCTATTCAGAAAGTCCTCCCCTAAAACCATATCTTGTAGGGTATCGTCTGTTTTCTTCAAACCATTCCAGAATTTCAGATTTCACATGGGGTAGGCAATGAGGTGTACAGTTACAAGAAGGGGTCTTGTAAATATGATTAAGATGTACTTTATGAAATCCACATAAATTTAATGAGAATAGTTTTTAATTTTTTATTTATTATTTTTTGTGTATGAATGTACTGTCTGCATGTAGGTTGGTGCACCTCTGTCGGACAATGCTGCAGAAGTCAGAAGAGGGTGTTGGATTCCCCTGGAATTGGAGTTAAAGATGGTTCTTCGCTGCCATGTGGGTGCTGGGAATCAAACCTGGGTCCTCTCCAAGAGCAGTCAGTGCTCTTAACTACTGAACCATCTCTCCAGCCCCAGGAAGAATATTTTTTAAAAGGTAAGTAATTAATAACCAGTTCCTACCTCCTCTGAGATTAACACATTGGCATGGGAGCTTTCTTCTCATCCACCACTGTGAGAACTGCCTTTCTGTGAGACTGCTGGAGAGTAAGGGTGGAAGCTAATTTAGACAGAGGAAAATCTGAGTGATATTCACTGAGCTGTGGTTAAGAACTGTTTTTCAGGGGCTGGAGAGATGGCAGCGGTTAAGAGTGCCGACTGCTCTTGCAGAGGACCCAGGTTCGATTCCCAGCACCCACATGGAAGCTAAGAACCTTCTTTAACTCCAGTTCCAGGGGAATCCAGCACCCTCTTCTGATCTTCTCAGCATTGCACTACACAGGTGCACTAACCTACATGCAGACAGTGCACTCATACACATAAAAATAGTAAATAGAAAAAAAAAATTTTAAAAGAACTGTTTTCCATTTTAACCATCTCCCTAAGGATCCTGAGTGAATTGACCACTTACCTAAGGAAATATTCTTGTCCCAGGACCCACCACTTGTTGATATTGAAGGACCATCTTATTTCCAGGTGCTAAGTATCCAGACACTGTGCCAATATTTGACACAGTATTCACTACTTAATTCTCACCAAAACACAATGATTTAAGTAATATTATTCCCATTTTCTATAATGTATGTGATTCTTCCAAGAAAACACAGCTAGTAACAGCTAAAAGCCATGCCTTTATCTTTTTGATACTAAGGTCAATATACCATTATACCTTCTACTTTCCTTCTAACATGTCAGAAGACAGATGTAGTCTGTCATTCTAGCTTTTGAGACATGAAAAGGCATACAAGTTCTCATTTTAAGGAACTTTGGTGCATGTCAAGTGAGAAAACTAAGATATAGATTGGAAGTGATTTAGCTCCTTTAATTTATTGATGGGGTCTCCTGGCCGCCTCTCTAGCACTTCCTTGTTTTCCATATATACATATGGTGTATTGGGACACCACATGGAGAAAGCGTTAGCTTATCTCTGTACAATCCACAACCCTAATATCACATGCTGCATAGAGCCTAGGGTGACAAATTATGGCCTCCTGAGCACCTGGCATCCTTTTGCAATCTACTGACTGCTTTGAACAGCCCCTGGGGCTAGGGGAGGGATCTAGCTTGGCAAATATTTTGCGAAATAACAGAACAACTGAGTTTGAAAAAATGTTTATTTGTTCTTGCAATGACCTTAATTATACCTGTCAATAGATTTGCTCTTGAATAGATTTAACAAGGAAACGAGAGGATGAATGGACCCTTAGAGCTCCAAATCTGAAAAATTCAGCAAGCACATTGCTCTGCAGCATGGCCTTCTGGGGTGTAATGAGGTTCACACACTGTGAGCAGCAGACAATAAATGGAACCACACTGGCATCTGGGTGGCACCTCAAGGGCAGTGGTGCCTTCCTAATGACTTCTGCTGCTTGCTCCTCCCACACTGTGAATGCAGGAACTCTGAGATTCAATCTCTCAAGCACTGGATACTGAAATAAATACAAGCCACTGAATCCCGGATATTGAAGGCAATTGGAAGATTGTTTTATGCAAACTCCAGCTCAAGTCTACCCACATCTAGCTCACCCTTGACAAAATCCTTCAGCCTTTGCAGAGTCAAATAAAGTCATTTTAGATTTCTTTCCCCATTAAATAATGTTGGGCATGGAAATGAGGGCTGAATTCCAAGGTTAGAAGAGTGACTTAAATATGAGCTTCCTGGCAGGGAAACTGTGTGGTTATAGCCTAGCATTTTATCTCTCTAGGCTTCAGATTCTCTTTGAGAAAAGGACATAATAATACTGTAATAAAAATGCTGGCATGGCTTAGTGCATGGTCTAGACTGCCTGGCACAGTGCCTGATGATCAGGATATGTGCTATCAATGCTAGTCATTTTAATTCTGTTCTTTTCCAATAAAGTCTTTCTGATTGACTAGAACCATGCAAGTGTATGTTTAAAACACCCCTGGTTCTAACTGTGTCTTTGATTTTTCTCTTAAGTCTTCCCTAAGAGCTAAACTGTTTGATAACTTCTCTCTCCTCCACATCCCACTGGTACCTCCAGTGCTATGATATGTTTGTCACCAGGTTAAATAAACATGGACGTGCAAATTTGTGCTTTCATGCTCAGTGCTTATCACTGGAATGAGCTCACAAATGGAGATCTAAACCTTTGTTGATGGAGCAAATGAATGCCTCCTCTATTCTGTGCTGGAACTCAGCAGCTCTATTCTGAGTATCAGCTCTCTGACAGGCTCTGTGTGGTGCAGCAAGAATCAGTTTACATCATGAGGATCAAAACTTAACAACTGTGAAAAAAAGAAAATGTAATAATTATTTAAATCATAAATATAAGAATATGTTTGTCAACTGGCCGATGGACAATTCCTATATGTTCATAAAATCCTACTGCATACAGTTAGTTCCCATAAATGTGAGCCAAAGTATTTGTTTAGTCCAAGCTTAGCCAGAGTAAATTTAAGCAATTCTTCATTCTTTCTCATTCTCTGTCATAGTGAATGATCAAGTCAAATGGTGAAGAAATTGAGTCCCATCAGCCTGGATTTTCTAGTGACTCTGAAATAGAGCCTCTCCTTACCTGCCTGCATTAGATGTGAATATGTGTAGGAGTGAACATGCATTCAGTCATGTCCCTGAAATTGCGTATTTTACTTCAAACTCTACCATACCTTAGCTTATCCTGACTAATACGATGTTCATTACATAGCTATTTTTGAAAAGTCATACTAAGGGCTAGCAAGAATTGAGCATGATGCTGCACACCTATAATTCCGGCACTCAGTATGCAGAGACAAAAGGATTGCAAGTTCTAGGCCAAACTAGACCATATACATAGTGAGAGAACCTGTGCAAGAAAGAGAAGGAAAATGTGCTTGTTTGCTTCCGGACAGTATCATATTGAAAGGTCAGTACTCATCTCAGCTCTCCTAACTGAATCATGTTATTTCATAACTTGGATTTGTGGATAAAAGGCCAAGCCACATAGTGAGGGTCCAGAAATCACAGCCAGAAATAAAGGGCCAATTAAAACCATGTGACATTTATTTCCTGGGAAACCCAGCATGAATATGTTTTTTTTCCTATTAGTGTAGGTTTATAGTCCCTTTTAACTTCTTAAGCTAAACGTCTGTCCCCTTTGACTTTTGCCACTTGTCAGAAACCACTTTCATTTCCTTGCTTCCAGTACTTCTCCTGAATCTTTGGTCAATTTTATTTATTTCTAAACACTTTTTTTTGCTACTGATATTTCAGAGTACATTGAAAAGAAACCACAGAACAGGGCTGGAGAGACTGCCTAGTGGTTAGCTCCGACTGCTCTTGCAAAGGACCCGGGTTGGATCCCCAGCACCCACATGGCAGCTAAGAACCATTTTTAACTCCAGTTCCAGGGGAATCCAGGGGAATCCAACGCCCTCTTCTGACCTCCGCAGCACTACAGGACACAGGTGCACAAACGTACATGCAGACAGTACATTCATACACATAAAAATAAATAAATTAATTAAATTAAAAATATTAAAAAAGAAACCACAGAATAAAGCAAATGTATTTACCAGGATCCTACATCAGCACTTGTGTACTTGCAAATCATATGCCTACACATGTGTGGCTGTCCAAAGATGATCCTCCATCTACTGTGAATCCTCCTCCTTCTTCTGCTTCTTTTGAGAGAGGGTCTCTCTGTATTCTCAGTTGGTCTAGAAATCACTATATAAACCAGGCTGGCCTGCTTCTTACAAAGATCCACCTGCCTCTGCCTCCTGAGTGTTCGGATTAAAAGCATGTACCACAAGGCCTGGACAGAGTGTCTTTCTTAATTACTCTCCCTTTTACATATTGAGGCAGGGTCTCAAGTGGAACCTAGAGCTCACTAAGCACAGCTTGTCTGACTACCTCGCTTGCCCCTAAGACCTTCTGTCTCTATGATTAGTGAACTCCAGGTTCAGCTAGAGCTCCTGCCTTGTGGTGGTTTGAATGAGAATGTCCTCCATAGGCTTTAAGTATTCAGACATTTTGCCCCCAGTTGGTGGCGCTGTTTGGGTAGATCTTAGAAGGTGTGGCCATGCTGGAGGACGTATGTCACTGGGAGCAGGCTTAGAGAGCTTAACAAGCCTCGCTAGTATCCAGAGGCTCTCTCTCTTGACTTCCTGTGCTCATTGCAAGATGTGAACTTCAGCTTTCTGCTCCAGCCCTGGCCACCATGCCTCCTGCCACAATTGCCTCTTACTTCCCTGGAACTGTAAATCATAAGCTTAAATAAACTCTTCCTTTTATAAGTTCCCTTGGTCATGGTGGTTTTATCACAGCAACAGAAACGTGACTAATACATGCCTCAATACATAAAAGAGAGAGAAATTGAGAATGATACTCATTATCAAGTCCGGGCTTCCACACACATGTTTACGTGCATCTTCACTCAGGCATGCAACTATGAACATGTGAACATGCATACATACATGCACATATACATGCGTTAAAAATAATGTGACATATTTTAACCCACTAAGTTCAGCTAGTGTTGACAATATGTGCAGAGTGTGTGTGAGGTCACCCACTAAGGCGTGGGAACCCACCAACTGCCACGGACCCAGAGAAAAGTAACCCTCCATTCCCCATCAGCCAACTGACAACAGCTACTCAAAAATATGAAGTGAAGTATTTTCATACACCTCTACCTTGTAGGTTACTGCCAAAGTTTTCTTCTAACATTTTCAGAGTTTCAGTTTTCACTTTGAGGTCTTTGATCCATTTAGAGTTTACTTTTATACAAGGTGAAAGGTAGGGGTTTACTTTCATCTACAAATGGTGATCCAGGTTTACCAGCACCATTTGCTGATGACTCTACCTTTCCCCCACTGAGTGTTCTTGGCCCCTTTGTGAAATAGCAGGGGGCTGAAATTGTGTGTACTCAAGTTTTGAACTTTAATTTTGTTCCATTGATCTGTGGTTGTGTTTTTGCACCAGCACCATGCTGTTTTTATGACCATAGCTCTGTAATAGAGTTTGGAATCTGGAATAGTAATCCCCTCTGCATTATTCTTTTTGCTCAGGGTTGCATTGGATAACCAGGGTCGTTTGTTTTTCCACATAAATTTTAGAATTTTTTTTTCCTAATTCTGGGAAGAACATCATGGGTATTTTTATTGGGATTGCATTGAATCTATATATTACTTTGGGTAAGATGGTCATTTTTAATATATTAATTTGTCCAATCCATGAGCATGAGAGATCCATCTTCTGGTGTCTTTCTCAATCTCCTTCTTCAAAGATTTAAAATCTTCTTTGTAGATATCTTTAATGTCTTTGTTCAGGTTTGTTCTGAGGTTATTTATTTATTTAGTTAGTTAGTTATTTTGAAGCTATTGTGAATGGAAGGTTTTCCATTTACTTCTCCAATTGCTCATTATTGGTTTATAGAAAGGCTACTGATTTTTGTAGATTAATTTTGTAACCTGCCACTTTACTGAAACTGTTAATCATATCTAAGAGTTTTCTGGTTGAATTTTAGGCATCCCTTAGGGATGATATCATATCATCTACAAAAAAGGGATAGTTTGACCTCCTCTTTTCCAATTAGTATTCTTTTAATTTCTTTTTCTTGTCTTATTGTTCTAGCAAGAGTTTCAAGCACTATATTGAAAAGGAGTAGAGACAGTAGGCAACCTTGCCAGATTCCTTATTAAATGAAAAAGTTTCTGTACAGCAAAAGAAGTAATCAAAGAAGTGAAGAGAAAACCCACAGAGTGGCAGGAAATCTTCACCAGTGACACATCTGATAGAGGTTTAAAATCCAGACAATATAAAAAACAAAGGACCATGGGAACAAATGACCCAATTAAAAGATGGGCTAAAGACTTCTCAAGGGAAGAAGTAAAGATGGCCAAGAAACATCTTTAAAAATGTTCAACATCATTAGTAATTAAGGAAATGAACATTAAAACCACTTTAAGATTTCACCTCACCCTGGTAAGACTGGCTATGATCAAGAAAACACATGATGCCAAATGCTGGAGAGGCTGTGGAGAAAGGAGAACACTGATTCATTGCTGGTGGAGTTGCAAACTCATGTAAACCTTATAGAAAGCAGTGTGGAGAACTCTAAAAAGACTTAAAAATGAACCTACCGTTTGACCCAATGATAAGTAAATGACCATATTTATTGCTGCTCTTTTCACAACAGGGAAGAGCTGAAAGCAACCCAAGCATCCCTCAACTGATGAGTGAATAAGGAAAATGTGGTGCATTTACACAATGGAGCTCTATGCAGCAATAAAGAAAATGATATCATGAAATTTGCAGGCAAATGTATAAAACTAGAAGCTGTTATGCAGTGAAGTAACACAGTCTCAGAAAAACAAATGACATCTGTTATCCCTCATTTTTGGATCCTAGCACCAAATCCTTATATGTAAGTCAAAGTGGGTAATTTGTCAATAAAGATAATACCACGTTGACTGACATTGCTATCACTATACCTTGAAGTATATGTCTCTATTTTCCTAAGATTTATATTATTCTAAGATTTATGAGAAAGAATAAATGTTTTTTATAAAAAGTACATTAAGGGCTGGAGAGATGGCCTAGCAGTTAAGAGCACCGACCGCTCTTACAGAGGACCCAGGTTCGATCCCCAGCACCCTGTGGCATTGCACGACATGGGTGCACAGACCTGCATGCAGACAGTACATTCATACACATACAGAAATAATAAAAATTAAAAAAAATAAAAATAAAAAAATAAAAAGTACATTAAAATATACATCAATCTGCTATGTAATTTAGGAATGTAAAGTTATTTTTCTTTTTACCTGCATGCAAATTTATGATTAAACTGCGAATCCCTCAATGAGTTTTTGAATTAACTTATAGTTTATTTCCAGACTTTGTATGTTTGGCATATGTATGGAGTGTAAAAAACAAAAAAGCTAAGAGTAGAATCATGAACATTAGAGGCTAGGATAGAAGGGATGTGTGGATGAAACTGATCTCAGAATACCAAGTTGAATTACATAGAACATGATGCTTTGGTGTATGATTTTATAGTAGAATGAATATAGATGATAGATGTAATGTTGCATGCATTTAAAAAGCCTCAATGAAAGAACTGTGGAATTTTTTTTTCTTTTGGTATTTTTGAGACAGGGTCTCCCTTTAGTCCTGGCTGGCCTGGAGCTTGCTCTGTAGATCAGTCTGGCTTTGAACTCATAGAGATCCGCCTGCCTCTGCCTCCCAAGTGCTGGGTGGGATCAAAGGTGTGCATCACCACACTGGGCATAACTGTGGAAGTTTTAACCACAAATGATTCTACATGTTTAATGACATAGACATGTTCAGCAGCTTTAAGCTTTAAACAATGTTTAAATGAAACATGTGACCCTTGTGATATGTACAACTTTATTTATTTATTTATTTATTTATTTATTTATTTATTTTTAGAGAATCAGAAAAGAGCAATCACGGTGTTGCAAGTCCTGATTACACAGAGACCCTAATCACGTATCATGCAAACTCCATCATCATTTTCTATCTGCCCTCCAAAAGGAGGAACAGGTAAGGGTTATCCAACTGACGATGTGATATGTACTTTATATTTGTATATGGCAGCCAAAATAAATTTAAAACAAATATGAAATAAGATATAAAAGGAAGACATGAAGTTGGAAGGGAGATGTGATAGGGGAGTCCTAAGTTGAGGGGACTGAGTGGTGGATATGGTTAAGACACAATGTAAACATGTATCAAAAATAAATTAAATACAGTAAAAGTATCAAGCTTGGGAGACTTCAGAGCTCTGAATTAGTGTGACATGTACTTTATATTTGTATATGGCAGCCAAAATAAATTTAAAACAAATATGAAATAAGATATAAAAGGAAGACATGAAGTTGGAAGGGAGATGTGATAGGGGAGTCCTGAGTTGAGGGGACTGAGTGGTGGATATGGTTAAGACACAATGTAAACATGTATCAAAAATAAATTAAATACAGTAAAAGTATCAAGCTTGGGAGACTTCAGAGCTCTGAATTAGTAAAGAGATAAGAACCCAGGGTAGGATGAGCTGGAAAAGGAGAGAATATAAAGGTTCACCTGTGATGACTTCACATGTCCCAGGTCAGGAAACAGCAGTGCTGTGAGAAAGGCAGATTTTCACTATGTGTGTCTACTGGTCAGCACTGTCAATTTGACAATGATGTGCAAACAACAGCATTCCTAAGAAGCCAGGATTTGAATTTCTGTTTTTCCTGTGACTAGCCAAATGGCTCATGATCCTACTAAAGAGAGACCACAAACTGTAGCCCTCAGGGAGCCAAAGTATGTCACCCTCAAACATCTTGGAGTAAGCAACATAGGCATGCATATAAACACATTACATAATTCACCATTCGGGCTATAGTTTCAGACAGTAAATTCTCACCTAATATCCTCATTATTGTTATAATACCTGAGAATTTTAACATTTAGAAAGAACATTTTTTACTAACATGTTTTACTAATCTTACTGTAACTTAATGGAAAATGCCAGGAATCAGTGTTTCCTATTCCAAGCTCTGTGCTTTTGGCTCTCACAGCTCTGTGAAGTTTTCTTTAATTTCTTTTAATTTTTTATTTGACCAGTAAGTAGTACACATAGTCAATAATCATAAGGAGTGGCCCATATAAACCCAATTTGTTAACACATGAGTCCAGTTTTTGTACAACCCAGGGTCCCCAAGTCCAGTTGAAGAGTTTGCTTACACAAACATGTTGATCAAAAGAAAAAAAAAAAAATCCAGTCAGTTTTTACTGTGATCTCACAATTCATCCCCCCTCCTTGGCCCTTACAATCTGATGCCCCAACTGTTAGGTCTATGCTTCCCAGAATCCCAAGGGGCACACAGGAGCCCACTTCCTCCAGAAGCTGTCAATCTTCTGACCCTTTCCCCTGTACCTGAGGTCCCGCCCCATGGGCATAAACGGGTGGACCCCAGCCGCTGTCTCTCTCTGTGCCTCTCTGCCCCCCTCTCTCTGTCCTGCCACCTTTCTGCCCCTGCCCCCTGCCATGCTGTCTAGTTCCACCACATGCCTATGGATGGCTCACACTGGTGGTCCCACATGGAAGTAGAGCATGTTCCTGGAGTGACCTAAGCCTCATGTGCCTTTTTGTAACCTAACACCAACCTCTTCTTTAAGAGTCCCTAGGCTTTGGAGGGGAGGGTGAGAAAGAATGAGAGATAGAAGATCCATTTTTTTTTCCTGATGTGACACATCAAACCCTTGGGACTGTCCAAGTTCTGTTTGCAATGGATTTGTGGGTTGTTTAGCAGTCTCCTTTTACTTCTAGGAATAAAGCACAAATAGTAACAAATATTAAAGTTTATAACAAATTACTCTGTGGACACAGACACATATGCTTGCATAATATCTTGGTTGGGACATTATAACTCTTTGATAAAGGGATGCCAGTAGCTTTCTACTGTGGTCAATAGAGTCTCCTGACATTAGGAGACATTACTTTTTAAATTAACTTAATGCTTCCTAAATATAAAGGGCCCTGTGTCCTATCAGAACACATCCTGTAAATCCGTGATATACAAGATCCAGCTAAGGAATTTACAAGTCCGTTGCTACAAACAATTAACTTGAAATTGGTCATGGTGGGAATTTTCACCAGAGAAATTGATAAACATTAAAATTATTGGCTCCTCAGATTGAAATAAAAGACCTGGTGATTAAATATTTACCCACAAGTCACTGGAAGTCATTCCATAATTTAATGATGAACAGATAGTCTGATGTCTACCCATTCTTCCTTATTTGGATATATCTATATTGAAAACAGAAATTATCAATTGCCAATGATAGAAAATTTTAAAGAATTGGTGAAGTCAATGAAGGCTTAAATTTTTAAAGAAAAAAGGGACAGCTAATTTTATGTTAATGGTAAAAAACAAATTACATATAATTATTATGAAAATTATTCATTTTTCAACTGAAGCACTATAAATATTGTGATGTCTTATCTCCATGTGAAAAATTTCATAGCCAGATTAGTATCATAAATTTCCTAAGATGTGGATAACAGTTCCA
Source organism: Rhizomys pruinosus (assembly GCA_009823505.1). Lineage (NCBI taxonomy): Eukaryota > Metazoa > Chordata > Mammalia > Rodentia > Spalacidae > Rhizomys > Rhizomys pruinosus. The sequence continues at coordinate 4,500,601 of VZQC01004414.1, forward strand.
TTATCATAAAACTCCATTATTATATTTCCATGCTGAAGACTTTAGAGTGCTCTGATTCTCTCCTGAGAATCCTGGCCTTCAAGATTGCCTAATAAACATGCCACATTCTCCTAACAGCTAATTTGAATAATATGATCAAACATTAAAGTGTTCATTTATGTAACACTTGGGCCTAGGAGAAAGATAGTTGACCCTAAGTTTAGAAGAGGAAGTCACCCAAAGCTTTGAATAAGTGCCTGAAACAGAAGATCTGTTGATTTGATTTCCATGATGCTGCAGCATGCATTTCCTGGGCTCAGAGAATGAGGAAGGAAGGGAATTAGCATCTGTTAGGCCACAAAGTTAGTCAGGTACTTTACAAGTGTTAGCTCCTTAATCTTTCTTACTGAGCATGAAAAGTCCCTGTCAGCATTTCCCATGTGGGATGACTGAAGCCCAGGAAAGCTGAGCACCTCATGTGAAGTCATACATCTAGTGAATATAAACAGTATTACTCCAAGCTAAAAGATGTGGGAGATCAGAAATGTCTACTAGATGCCAAAGGAGAAAATGGTAATAGCAGGGCTCACACGTGCGTGTGTGCGTGCATGCGTGCATGTGTGTGTGCGTGTCTGTGTATGTGTGTGTATGTGTGCATATGTGTTTGTGTTTGTGTGTGTACACATGTGGGTACCCATGTACCCATGCATGTTATCCTGGCACTGTTGTTTGGCTGTGGCTTGTTCCCCCAAGGATCCATATGCTGGGGAGTCAATCTTGCTGGTAGACTAAGTGGAAAGTGAGACCTTTAAGACGTAGAGCTGAGTGGTAAGTCCTTAAGACCCAAGAAAGCTGCTCTAAGGAAGGGACAAGCACCTGAGAGAGTGAGCTGTTTAGATAGCCCATACTTGGCCTGTGGATCCTTCCCTGGCTTTGTATTTTAAGTTATGATGTATCTGTCCCTTCAACACTTTCCCCAGGCATGATGTCATCACTGGAATCTACTCAGGTTGGACTTGAACACTCCAAAACCAAGAACATAATAAACTTTTATCCTTAAGTAGCTACATAGTAAGTACCTTTAAGTAGTTTGTTACTGTACCAAAATGCTAACTAACACATTGGCCATGTTTAAGATAACATGAAACACATATGAAGCACTTGCACAGTGTATTTTGGTTGGACTTAATAGCAACTCTTGTTTTAGTCACAACCTCATTGGTGTTCAGACAGATTAAGGAACTTCTAAATCACAGAGCAAATAGAGCATGAATTATTTAAGAATTATCTTAATCCAATGTTACCTTAATTTTTTTTACTTTATTCATTTTTTTTTAATTTTATTTATTATTTTTTTCTTTGTGTATGAGTGTACTGTCTGCATGCAGGTCTGTGCACCCGTGTCGTGCAATGCCGCGGAGGTCAGAAGAGGGCGTCGGATTCCCCTGGAACTGGAGTTCTCCTGGAATTGGAGCCTCAGACGGTTCTCAGCCGCCATGTGGGTGCTGGGGATCGAACCCGGGTCCTCTGCAAGAGCGGTCGGCGCTCTTAACCGCTAGGCCATCTCTCCAGCCCTACTTTATTCATTTTTATGTGTGTGTATTCCCTGCATCCACGTAAGTGTACCCAGGTCATGCAATTCCTATCAAGGCCAGAACATGGCATCCAACCCCCTGTAACTAGAGTTCAGGATGGTAGAGCTGAGAACCAAAACCAAACCTGGGTCCTCTGCAAGAGCAGTTAGTGCTCTTAACACTTGAACCATCTCTACAGCATATCTGCCTTACTTTAAAAAAGGTGTACAACCAAATTGAGGCAAAAATACTTCACAATATTTATTTATTTGTTTATTTATTATTTATCCATGCATTACCTCTCTCTCTTCCACTCTGTATGAGATAAAAACATGACTGAGGCACTGAATATTGATATCCAATTCATGGCTTGCACAATTACCATGAGTAATCATGAAGTTATATCATCACAGCAAGTGCCTGCCCTGAGCCCTGAGTACAGAGCACAGCTTGGGAGGAAAGTGTGGCTTTCTTTCTTTTTTTAGTGGATGACTTTTGCTCATAAGAGCGAAGGAGTCAAGACAGGCTTCTAGTGACTGGCTCTTTGGCCTAGGGGCAGGAGGGAGCTACAGGATTGCAATCAGGCATTCTTATGCAGTAGGACACTGTCTGACATGTTAAAGGTTACACCTGAGTGAAGAGGAAAGGATGCCTGAGTAGTGGAAGCAAGAATGAGAAAGGAAGGGAAGGGAGAGAAAGAAAATTGTGGGCTCATTGTCCACAGTCGACACTCTTCATAAATTAATTAATTTGACTTGCATGGACAACTTGTAATGTAGATATTATATTTATTTTACATACCAGACACCCAGATCCTCAGACTTAAGTAATTTGATCATATAACTACAAAAATAAAGCTCAACTATAGGGCACCATCACATATAATAAAGGACAGTATTACTAGTTTTGAATATTTTCAAATAGAGATGCTGGATACTTAGCTCACATTTAAGGCTCATAATATTTTAGAATAAGGGTTGGAATCCCTCTTTTGGGAATTAAAAATATCTGAGATTCAGAGAAATGTCTAACCCTTTGCAAAGCCATGCTTATAATTATGGTTTTAGGATTTGAAAATTGCCATTCCTGACTGCAATACCTGTGATCTTTTATTCTCCACATTTACTTCTACCATTGACAATAATCTATTTCACCAGAGGAATTGTCATTTAAGATCATAGCACTCCTTACTAAAAGTGTAAGTACTTGTACAAACTTGAAACTCTTAAAGCCAAAGACTCAGTCATGTGAGTGGTCTCAAAGCATTTCTATTATTAATATCATTTTCTCCATAGCAACATTCTCTTAAATTCTAGGTCTTGTGTGTGAAAAAAATTAAAGCCACTGGGAAGGAAGCTGGTAATGATTAAGAGTAGAATAGTATCCTTTTCCAAAGCATGATTTTAAAAAGTCTGACATTTTAGAAATACCAAGAATTAAAGAATTATAAAGCCTAACAAACCCAAAAAGGGTTTTAGACAGGGACATAGAAATGTATAATGGCAAATAAATAAATAACTAAATAATAAAAAAAGAAATGTATAATGACTGTGTCATGCATGCATGGTATAAAGTCAAGCACAGGGACAAGAATTTCTCCCTTTACATTATCTTCTATGCCAGACAAGCTCAGTTATAAAGATAATATCACGGGGCTGGAGAGATGATCTAGCGGTTAAGAGCACCCACTGCTCTTGCAGAGGACCCAGGTTCGATCCCCAGCACGCACATGGTGGTTGAGAACTGTCTGTAACTCCAATTCCAGGAGAACTCCAGTTCCAGGGGAATCCGGCACCCTCTTCTGACCTCCGCAGCATTGCACGACACGGGTGCACAAACTTGCATGCAGACAGTACATTCATACACATAAAAAATAAATAAAATTAAAGATAATATCACAGTGATTTAATGTGCAGACTCAGCCCCAGACATGCCTTGTCTCATTTAACCTGAGGAGAAAAGTCATGTGCAGTGAAATTACCCCTTCTTCCCACAATTAATAA